>JBBDGP010003260.1:0-47500 GCA_037952835.1 Lithobates septentrionalis
CCGCCGCTCTCCCGCGCCTTCCGCCGCTTACCGGGAGCCTCGGTAACGGCGGAGGCGATTCGGGTCCTTTCCTGCTGAGGTATGGAGACAAGTGAGGCCAAGATGGCCCCCACCCGTCTCCATACCATGTGACGGCCGGAGCGACGTCATTCGACGGCTCCGCCCACTCTCTTAAAGGCACAAATTTTTTAGTGTCATTTTTTTTGAAACGATTTTTTTTTTTTTTTTTTGCATTTTAGTCTAAATATGAGATCTGAGGACTTTTGACCCAGATCTCATATTTAAGAGGACCTGTCATGCTTTTTTCTATTACAAGGGATGTTTACATTCCTTGTAATAGGAATAAAAGTGATCCAATTTTTTTTTTTTAAAACAGTGAAAAAATAAAATAAAATAAAATAAATAATAAAAAAAAAAAAAAATTTTTTTTAAAGCGCCCTGTCCCGACGAGCTCGCACGCAGAAGCGAACGCATACGTGAGTAGCGCCCGCATATGAAAACGGTGGTCAAACCACACATGTGAGGTATCGCCGCGACCGGTAGAGTGAGAGCAATAATTCTAGCCCTAGACCTCCTCTGTAACGCAAAACATGCAATCTGTAGAATTTTTTTAAACGTCGCCTATTGGAGATTTTTAAGGGTAAAATGTTTGACGCTATTCCACGAGCGGGCGCAATTTTGAAGCGTGACATGTTGGGTATCATTTTACTTGGCGTAACATTATATTTCACAATATAAAAAAAAATTGGGCTAACTTTACTGTTGTCTTATTTTTTTTTTCAAAAAAGTGAATTTTTTTCCAAAAAAAGTGCGCTTAGAAGACCGCTGCGCAAATACGGTATTGCAATGACCGCTATTGTATTCTCTAGGATGTTTAGAAAAAAACAATATATAATGTTTGGGGGTTCTAAGTAATTTTCTAGCAAAAAAACCTGTTTTAAACTTGTAAACACCTAAAATCCCAAAAACGAGGCCTGGTCTTTAAGTGGTTAACATCATTCTTATCCACCCATTATAATCTTTTATGTTATTCTAAATTAAAATGGTAAGTAAATCTGTGACTTTTTATATACTTCCAGGTAGAGAGGAAATGCACAGACTATAAATATATCACAGTTGACCACATGCATGCAAACACTCACAGCTTCATTCTCAAAACCACAGGAAGTAACAGCAGTAATAATCCCCGTCACGAAAAACCAGCGTAGTGTATCCTTTCTGAAGGTACCTTCGAGACAGACCTATAAGTGACCAAACCTGTAAAAGGAATCAAAGCAAGATATTAGAATTAAAATCAATGCAGTTCTACCGACAACCAAGATATTTACAGTGGGGAGAACAAGTATTTGATACACAGCAGATTTTGCAGGTTTCCCAACTTACAAAGCATGTAGAGGTCTGTAATTTTTATCATAGGTACTCTTCAACTGTGAGAGACAGAATCTAAAACAAAAATCCAGAAAATCACATTGTATGATTTTTTAAAAAATGTATTTGCATTTTATTGTATGACATAAGTATTTGATCACCTACCAACCAGTAAGAATTCCGGCTCTCACAGACCGGTTATTTTTTCGTTAAGAAGCCCTCAGGTTCTCCACTCATTACCTGTATTAACTGCACCTATTTGAACTCGTTACCTGTATAAAAGACACCTATCCACACACTCAAAGAAACAGACTCCAACCTCTCCACAATGGCCAAGACCAGAGAGCTGTGTAAGGACATCAGGGATAAAATTGTAGACCTGCACAAGGCTGGGATGGGCTACAGGACAATAGGCAAGCAGCTTGGTGAGAAGGCAACAAGAAAATCACATTGTATGATTTTTAAGTAATTCATTTGCATTTTAATGCATGACATAAGTATTTGATACATCAGAAAAGCAGAACTTAATATTGGTTACAGAAACCTTTGTTTGCAATTACAGAGATCATACGTTTCCTGTAGTTCTTGACCAGGTTTGCACACACTGCAGCAGGGATTTTGGCCCACTCCCCCATACAGACCTTCTCCAGATCCTTCAGGTTTCGGGGCTGTCGCTGGGCAATACGGACTTTCAGCACCCTCCAAAGATTTTCCATTGGGTTCAGGTCTGGAGACCGGCTAGGCCACTCCAGGACCTTGAGATGCTTCTTACGGAGCCACTGCTTAGTTGCCCTGGCTGTGTGTTTTGGGTCGTTGTCATGCTGGAAGACCCAGCCACGACCCACCTTCAATGCTCTTACTGAGGGAGGGAGATTGTTGCCCAAGATCTCGCGATACATGGCCCCATTCATCCTCCCCTCAATACGATGCAGTCGTACTGTCCCCTTTGCAGAAAAGCAGCCCCAAAGAATGATGTTTCCACCTCCATGCTTCACGGTTGGGATGGTGTTCTTTGGGCTGTACTCATCCTTCTTCCTCCAAACATGGCGAGTGAAGTTTAGACCAAAAAGCTCTATTTTTGTCTCATCAGACCCATTCCTCCTCTGGATCATCCAGATGGTCATTGGCAAACTTCAGATGGGCCTGGACATGCACTGGCTTGAGCAAGGGGACCTTGCGTGCGCTGCAGGATTTTAATCCATGACGGTGTAGTGTGTTATTAATTATTTTCTTTGAGACCGTGGTCCCATCTCTCTCTTCAGGTCATTGACCAGGTCCTGCCGTGTAGTTCTGGGCTGATCCCTCACCTTCTTAATGATCATTGATGCCCCACGAGGTGAGATCTTGCATGGAGCCCCAGACCGAGGGAGATTGACCGTCATCTTGAACTTCTTCCATCTTCTAATATTTGCGCCAACAGTTGTTGCCTTCTCACCAAGCTGCTTGCCTATTGTCCTGTAGCCCATCCCAATCTTGTACAGGTCTACAAATTTTATCCCTGATGTCCTTACACAGCTCTCTAGTCTTGGCCATTGTGGAGAGGTTGGAATCTGTTTGATTGAGTGTGTGGACAGGTGTCTTTTATACAGGTAACGAGTTCAAACAGGTGCAGTTAATACAGGTAATGAGTGGAGAACAGGTGGGCTTCCTAAAGAAAAAATAACAGGTCTGTGAGAGCCGGAATTCTTACTGGTTGGTAGGCGATCAAATACTTATGTCATGCAATAAAATGCAAATTCATTTTTTAAAAATCATACAATGTGATTTTCTGGATTTTTATTTTAGATTCTGTCTCTCACAGTTGAAGAGTACCTATGATAAAAATTACAGACTTCTAAATGCTTTGTAAGTAGGAAAACCTGCAAGATCGGCAATGTATCAAATACTTGCTCTCCCAACTGTATAAATGTGGGAAGTTACAGAAAACAATATCTGTACAGTATATAGAGCTTGCTCCATGGCTATGAGCTCTTACCCCTGGAGGGGCTGCTGAGACTATGCCCCGGTCTCCCTCGCTATAGTACAGAGCCTGCCTGCCACAAGCACAGTTCCAAGCACACAGGCTCAGTCTAGGGGATGTTCTTTGTAGATTTTATTTGCAGAAGCTTGAACAGAAGGGGATTTACAGTTCTGGATACTCCAGAATGATAGAAATAACCAGGGGGGGGGGGGGGGGGGGGGGGGAGTAAATTACTTACAAAATCCACTTGAAACAGCCTTGACTTGAGTTAATAGGGAATGGCCAGTAATTCCAAGTCTCTAAGAGCAAGTCCAGTCCATCCAGTAACCTCAGCCACCCAATTCCCTCTATCACATGCCCTCCTGAGAGTCTATAGAAAGGATCCTAGTCACCAATGCCGCGTACACACGAGCGGACTTTCCGGCAGAAAAGGTCCGACGGAACGATTCCGTTGGACATTCCGATCGTGTGTGGGCTTCATCTGACCCTCTCTTTCAAAAAATCTGACGGACCTAGAAATAGAACCTTTCAAATCTTTCCGATGGACTCAGTTCCTATCGGGAAAACTATTTGTCTGTATGCTAGTCCGACGGACCAAGAACGACGCAAGAGCAGCTATTGGCTACTGGCTATTGAACTTCCTTTTTCTAGTCCCTTCGTACGTCATCATGTATGTGATGCATGTCGTCGTACGACATGTAAACGAACAGACTTTGGTGTGATCGTGTGTAGGCAAGTCCATTTCAGCGGAACTCCGTCAGAACGACGGAAAGACCGGTCGTGTGTACGCGGCATTAGTCTTAGGATAGCTGTCGCCTTCCAGCTTCCATGAAACATTCCTCCATAATGCCAGGATCTTTCCTTAGATCAGTCTCTACAGGTGATTCCCCCAATGGAATTCATTCAATTCAGAGTTCTTCAGGCTCTCTGAGACCCAACATCAGCTCTTGGCGCAAAGGCTGCATCCCAGAGGCAATAGCTTGAAGACAAGAGGAAGAAAATGCCCTCTGGGCAGGCCACCTAAACATTGATCACCTTCCCCAGCCACCTTCTGGGCGCGCCCCCCCCCCCCCCCCAATGGATTGGCTGAGGTCTAATAAACATTTATAACTCAGTGGTTGATCCTCTTACTCTATATTCTGGACGCTTCTTCCAAAAGCAGGCGGGAGTATTCAACCACCAAGCAGGGAAACCTGACCAGACCAAAAAACTGATCACTACCCCACTGAGTAAAGTAGAGTCAAAAACTAAAAATTTAGCCTAGCTAGGAAAGGGCACTCCACCAGTCAAGACAAAATCCAGAAATTGGCATCATACTTGTTTCTATCAGACAAGAGAACCATCGCTCAGGCCTGGAAGAAAGACCTGCGGTCTCGCTTCAGTGTGGTGGCCCTCATGATTAACAAACAGATGTCTAGTATTTTTAAAGTTCTCCCACTCCAGGGTTCGCAAAATATGGTAACCTTGGATCGAGTACTCTTTCCCCTCATATACATCTGGCTAGCATTGATGGCCTAGGACTGACACATGAGGTGGTCCCAAGTCATTGTAACCCCCCCCCCTTCCTTGTTTTGGGTTGCACCATGGACGGGAAACCTACTCTCAGGTATCCATTGATTTACATTTTTGGGGTATCCTACTTGGTCTTCCCATTTACTTGTTCATACTTTAGATTTTTCTGGCTTTATTTGACACCATACAATGTTTTGCATTATGATACACTATATAGTCAAAAGTATTGTGACGCCTGCCTTTACACGCACATGAACTTTAATGCCATTCCAGTCTTAGTCCGTAGGGTTCAATATTGAGTTGGCCCAACCTTTGCAGCTATAAACAGCTTAGACTCTTCTGGGAAGGCCGTCCACAAGGTTTAGTAGTGTGTTTGACCATTCTTCCAGAAGCACATTTGTGAGGTCAGGCACTGATGTTGGACGAGAAAGGCCTGGCCCGCAGTCTCCGCTCTAATCCATCCCAAAGGTGTTCTGTCGGGTCGAGGTCAGGACTCTGTGCAGGCCAATCAAGTTCCTCCACCCCAAACTTACTCATCCATATCTTTATGGACCTTGCTTTGTGCACTGGTCCAAATCATTTGGTGGAGGGGGAGATTATATTGTGGGGGTTGTTTTTCAGGGGTTGGGCTTGGCCCCTTAGTTCCAGGGAAGGGAACTCTTAAGGCGTCAGCATACCAAATTTTGGACAAATTTCATGCTCCCAACTTTATGGGAACAGTTTGGGGACGGCCCCTTCCTGTTCCAACACGACTGCCCACCAGTGCACAAAGCAAGGTCCATAAAGACATGGATAAGCGAGTTTGGGGTGGAGGAACTTGACTGGCCTGCACAGAGTCCTGACCTCAACCCAATAGAACACCTTCCCGTCCAACATCAGTGCCTGAACTCACAAATGCGCTTCTAGAAGAATGGTCAAGCATTCCCATAGACACACTCCTAAACCTTGTGGAGAACCTTCCCAGAAGAGTTGAAGCTGTTATAGCTGAAAAGGGTGGGCCAAATCAACATTGAACCCTACGGACTAAGACTGGGATGCCATTAAAGTTCATGTGCGTGTAAAGGCAGACGGCCCAATACTTTTGAAAATATTGTGTACATAAAGCAACAAATATAAATATGAAAACCCTGCGACACGTCTTCAGTTAGGTTATGAAGGCTTCTCTCAACACATGGTTAATCTGTTGTGACTCTATCCTCAATATCATGGACTGCTAATCAGGTCATAGAGTTGTTTTCACACAGTTCAATGGTAACATTCCACTGGGGGATTTGACCCTGGATTTCTCTTTTCACATCTGTACATTACAAATTCCTCTAACCTTTGGCACATTAGACTATTGAAGGGTCTCTCTGTGTCACGAGGTTTTCTCTGAAGATGTGCACACTCATCTGTTCATGGTGCCCACTAATCACATCAAACGTGGTGAACGCTCTCACAGAACATACCTTGTTTTTGATGAAATTGGCCAATACGCTGCTCCCCAGGTCAGTGGTGGATTTATCTTCGATGTTGATGCATGGAGCCATCATTTGTCCCACCGTGCGATCCACATAAATGAAATGCACCAAGCCAGGGAAGTCTTCTAAGTACGTGGAATACATAGGTTAAGGCAAGTATTATATTCTCAGATTTTCCTTTCTGAGGGTAAAGCTCCTTTTCTTTACACCACAGACTGCAAACCACGAAAAGGTTTATAGTTTAGGGAAAAAAAGTTAATATACATTATTTATTTATTATATATATATATATATATATATATATATATATATATATATATATATATATATATATATATATATCATACATATACATACACACAATTTATAAATGACTTGTGTGTTACTTACAGCGGTATTAAACCCAAAAGCAAAATATGAAAATATATTGCAGCTCACTAATCCTTAGATGTGATGGCTGCATTTGTTTTCTTCTTGTTTTCCCTTTTTCCCCTGGTGATCCTGCCTGTAAGTGATATTTTCCAATTTCCTGCCATTAGCAGCGCAAGGTGGCTGGAGGATGGTGGGGGAGGTCTAGCACTAACTAGTGCAGGGTGGCTGGAGGACAGGGGGTCTAGCAGTACCAGCGCGGGGTGGCTGGAGGACGGTGAAGGGTCTAGCACTACTAGCGCAGGGTATCTGGAGGACAGGGGGTCTAGCACTACTAGCATGGGGTGACTGGAGGACGGTGTGGGAGGCGTAGCAGTACTAGCGCAGGGTGGCTGGAGGATGGTGGGGGAGGTCTATCTCTACTAGCGCAGGTTGGCTGGAGGATGGTGGGGGAGGTCTAGCTCTACTAGCGCGGGGTGGCTGGAGGGTGGTGGGGGAGGTCTAGCTCTACTAACGCAGGGTAGCTGGAGGATGGTGGGGGAGGTCTAGCTCTACTAGGGCAGGGTGGCTGGAGGATGGTGGGGGAGGTCTAGCTCTACTAGAGCAGGGTGGCTGGAGGATGGTGGGGGAGGTCTAGCACTAACTAGTGCAGGGTGGCTGGAGGACAGGGGGTCTAGCAGTACCAGCGCGGGGTGGCTGGAGGACGGTGAAGGGTCTAGCACTACTAGCGCAGGGTATCTGGAGGACAGGGGGTCTAGCACTACTAGCATGGGGTGACTGGAGGACGGTGTGGGAGGCGTAGCAGTACTAGCGCAGGGTGGCTGGAGGATGGTGGGGGAGGTCTATCTCTACTAGCGCAGGGTGGCTGGAGGATGGTGGGGGAGGTCTAGCTCTACTAGCGCGGGGTGGCTGGAGGGTGGTGGGGGAGGTCTAGCTCTACTAACGCAGGGTAGCTGGAGGATGGTGGGGGAGGTCTAGCTCTACTAGGGCAGGGTGGCTGGAGGATGGTGGGGGAGGTCTAGCTCTACTAGAGCAGGGTGGCTGGAGGATGGTGGGGGAGGTCTAGCTCTACTAGAGCAGGGTGGCTGGAGGATGGTGGGGGAGGTCTAGCTCTACTAGTGCAGGTTGGCTGGAGGGTGGTGGGGGAGGTCTAGCTCTACTAGAGCAGGGTGGCTGGAGGATGGTGGGGGAGGTCTAGCTATACTAGTGCAGGGTGGCTGGAGGATGGTGGGGGAGGTCTAGCTATACTAGCGCAGGGTGGCTGGAGGATGGTGGGGGAGGTCTAGCACTACTAGCCCAGGGTGGCTGGAGGATGGTGGGGGAGGTCTATCTCTACTAGCGCAGGGTGGCTGGAGGATGGTGGGGGAGGTCTAGCTATACTAGTGCAGGGTGGCTGGAGGATGGTGGGGGAGGTCTAGCTATACTAGCGCAGGGTGGCTGGAGGATGGTGGGGGAGGTCTAGCACTACTAGCCCAGGGTGGCTGGAGGATGGTGGGGGAGGTCTATCTCTACTAGCGCAGGGTGGCTGGAGGATGGTGGGGGAGGTCTATCTCTACTAGCGCAGAGTGGCTGGAGGATGGTGGGGGAGGTCTAGCTCTACTAGCGCGGGGTGGCTGGAGGGTGGTGGGGGAGGTCTAGCTCTACTAACGCAGGGTAGCTGGAGGATGGTGGGGGAGGTCTAGCTCTACTAGAGCAGGGTGGCTTAAGGATGGTAGGGGAGGTCTAGCTCTACTAGCGCAGGTTGGCTGGAGGGTGGTGGGGGGGGTCTAGCTCTACTAGCGCAGGGTGGCTGGAGGATGGTGGGGGAGGTCTATCTCTACTAGCGCAGGGTGGCTGGAGGATGGTGGGGGAGGTCTATCTCTACTAGCGCAGGGTGGCTGGAGGATGGTGGGGGAGGTCTAGCTCTACTAGCGTGGGGTGGCTGGAGGGTGGTGGGGGAGGTCTAGCTCTACAAACGCAGGGTAGCTGGAGGATGGTGGGGGAGGTCTAGCACTACTAGCACGGGGTGGTTAAGCACTACTAGCATGGAGTGACTGGAGGACGGTGTGGGAGGCGTAGCAGTACTAGCGCAGGGTGGCTGGAGGATGGTGGGGGAGGTCTAGCTCTACTAGGGCAGAGTGGCTGGAGGATGGTGGGGGAGGTCTAGCTCTACTAGAGCAGGGTGGCTGGAGGATGGTGGGGGAGGTCTAGCTCTACTAGCGCAGGTTGGCTGGAGGGTGGTGGGGGAGGTCTAGCTCTACTAGCGCAGGGTGGCTGGAGGATGGTGGGGGAGGTCTAGCTCTACTAGCGCAGGGTGGCTGGAGGATGGTGGGGGAGGTCTATCTCTACTAGCGCAGGGTGGCTGGAGGATGGTGGGGGAGGTCTATCTCTACTAGCGCAGGGTGGCTGGAGGATGGTGGGGGAGGTCTAGCTATACTAGTGCAGGGTGGCTGGAGGATGGTGGGGGAGGTCTAGCTATACTAGCGCAGGGTGGCTGGAGGATGGTGGGGGAGGTCTAGCACTACTAGCCCAGGGTGGCTGGAGGATGGTGGGGGAGGTCTAGCTCTACTAGGGCAGGGTGGCTGGAGGATGGTGGGGGAGGTCTAGCTCTACTAGAGCAGGGTGGCTGGAGGATGGTGGGGGAGGTCTAGCTCTACTAGAGCAGGGTGGCTGGAGGATGGTGGGGGAGGTCTAGCTCTACTAGTGCAGGTTGGCTGGAGGGTGGTGGGGGAGGTCTAGCTCTACTAGAGCAGGGTGGCTGGAGGATGGTGGGGGAGGTCTAGCTATACTAGTGCAGGGTGGCTGGAGGATGGTGGGGGAGGTCTAGCTATACTAGCGCAGGGTGGCTGGAGGATGGTGGGGGAGGTCTAGCACTACTAGCCCAGGGTGGCTGGAGGATGGTGGGGGAGGTCTATCTCTACTAGCGCAGGGTGGCTGGAGGATGGTGGGGGAGGTCTAGCTATACTAGTGCAGGGTGGCTGGAGGATGGTGGGGGAGGTCTAGCTATACTAGCGCAGGGTGGCTGGAGGATGGTGGGGGAGGTCTAGCACTACTAGCCCAGGGTGGCTGGAGGATGGTGGGGGAGGTCTATCTCTACTAGCGCAGGGTGGCTGGAGGATGGTGGGGGAGGTCTATCTCTACTAGCGCAGAGTGGCTGGAGGATGGTGGGGGAGGTCTAGCTCTACTAGCGCGGGGTGGCTGGAGGGTGGTGGGGGAGGTCTAGCTCTACTAACGCAGGGTAGCTGGAGGATGGTGGGGGAGGTCTAGCTCTACTAGAGCAGGGTGGCTTAAGGATGGTAGGGGAGGTCTAGCTCTACTAGCGCAGGTTGGCTGGAGGGTGGTGGGGGGGGTCTAGCTCTACTAGCGCAGGGTGGCTGGAGGATGGTGGGGGAGGTCTATCTCTACTAGCGCAGGGTGGCTGGAGGATGGTGGGGGAGGTCTATCTCTACTAGCGCAGGGTGGCTGGAGGATGGTGGGGGAGGTCTAGCTCTACTAGCGTGGGGTGGCTGGAGGGTGGTGGGGGAGGTCTAGCTCTACAAACGCAGGGTAGCTGGAGGATGGTGGGGGAGGTCTAGCACTACTAGCACGGGGTGGTTAAGCACTACTAGCATGGAGTGACTGGAGGACGGTGTGGGAGGCGTAGCAGTACTAGCGCAGGGTGGCTGGAGGATGGTGGGGGAGGTCTAGCTCTACTAGGGCAGAGTGGCTGGAGGATGGTGGGGGAGGTCTAGCTCTACTAGAGCAGGGTGGCTGGAGGATGGTGGGGGAGGTCTAGCTCTACTAGCGCAGGTTGGCTGGAGGGTGGTGGGGGAGGTCTAGCTCTACTAGCGCAGGGTGGCTGGAGGATGGTGGGGGAGGTCTAGCTCTACTAGCGCAGGGTGGCTGGAGGATGGTGGGGGAGGTCTATCTCTACTAGCGCAGGGTGGCTGGAGGATGGTGGGGGAGGTCTATCTCTACTAGCGCAGGGTGGCTGGAGGATGGTGGGGGAGGTCTAGCTCTACTAGCGCATGGTGGCTGGAGGGTGGTGGGGGAGGTCTAGCTCTACTAGAGCAGGGTGGCTGGAGGATGGTGGGGGAGGTCTAGCTCTACTAGAGCAGGGTGGCTGGAGGATGGTGGGGGAGGTCTAGCTCTACTAGAGCAGGGTGGCTGGAGGATGGTGGGGGAGGTCTAGCTCTACTAGCGCAGGTTGGCTGGAGGGTGGTGGGGGAGGTCTAGCTCTACTAGCGCAGGGTGGCTGGAGGATGGTGGGGGAGGTCTAGCTATACTAGCGCAGGGTGGCTGGAGGATGGTGGGGGAGGTCTATCTCTACTAGCGCAGGGTGGCTGGAGGATGGGGGGGGAGGTCTAGCTCTACTAGCGTGGGGTGGCTGGAGGGTGGTGGGGGAGGTCTAGCTCTACAAACGCAGGGTAGCTGGAGGATGGTGGGGGAGGTCTAGCACTACTAGCACGGGGTGGTTAAGCACTACTAGCATGGAGTGACTGGAGGACGGTGTGGGAGGCGTAGCAGTACTAGCGCAGGGTGGCTGGAGGATGGTGGGGGAGGTCTAGCTCTACTAGGGCAGAGTGGCTGGAGGATGGTGGGGGAGGTCTAGCTCTACTAGAGCAGGGTGGCTGGAGGATGGTGGGGGAGGTCTAGCTCTACTAGCGCAGGTTGGCTGGAGGGTGGTGGGGGAGGTCTAGCTCTACTAGCGCAGGGTGGCTGGAGGATGGTGGGGGAGGTCTAGCTATACTAGCGCAGGGTGGCTGGAGGATGGTGGGGGAGGTCTATCTCTACTAGCGCAGGGTGGCTGGAGGATGGTGGGGGAGGTCTATCTCTACTAGCGCAGGGTGGCTGGAGGATGGTGGGGGAGGTCTAGCTATACTAGCGCAGGGTGGCTGGAGGGTGGTGGGGGAGGTCTAGCTCTACTAGAGCAGGGTGGCTGGAGGATGGTGGGGGAGGTCTAGCTCTACTAGAGCAGGGTGGCTGGAGGATGGTGGGGGAGGTCTAGCTCTACTAGAGCAGGGTGGCTGGAGGATGGTGGGGGAGGTCTAGCTCTACTAGCGCAGGTTGGCTGGAGGGTGGTGGGGGAGGTCTAGCTCTACTAGCGCAGGGTGGCTGGAGGATGGTGGGGGAGGTCTAGCTATACTAGCGCAGGGTGGCTGGAGGATGGTGGGGGAGGTCTAGCTCTACTAGCGCAGGGTGGCTGGAGGATGGTGGGGGAGGTCTATCTCTACTAGCGCAGGGTGGCTGGAGGATGGGGGGGGAGGTCTAGCTCTACTAGCGCAGGGTGGCTGGAGGGTGGTGGGGGAGGTCTAGCTCTACTAACGCAGGGTGGCTGGAGGATGGTGGGGGAGGTCTAGCTCTACTAGAGCAGGGTGGCTGGAGGATGGTGGGGGAGGTCTAGCTCTACTAGAGCAGGGTGGCTGGAGGATGGTGGGGGAGGTCTAGCTCTACTAGCGCAGGTTGGCTGGAGGGTGGTGGGGGAGGTCTAGCTCTACTAGCGCAGGGTGGCTGGAGGATGGTGGGGGAGGTCTAGCTATACTAGTGCAGGGTGGCTGGAGGATGGTGGGGGAGGTCTAGCTATACTAGCGCAGGGTGGCTGGAGGATGGTGGGGGAGGTCTAGCACTACTAGCCCAGGGTGGCTGGAGGATGGTGGGGGAGGTCTAGCATTACTAGCGCAGGGTGGCTGGAGGATGGTGGGGGAGGTCTATCTCTACTAGCGCAGGGTGGCTGGAGGATGGTGGGGGAGGTCTATCTCTACTAGCGCAGGGTGGCTGAAGGATGGTGGGGGAGGTCTATCTCTACTAGCGCAGGGTGGCTGGAGGATGGTGGGGGAGGTCTAGCTCTACTAGCGCGGGGTGGCTGGAGGGTGGTGGGGGAGGTCTAGCTCTACTAACGCAGGGTAGCTGGAGGATGGTGGGGGAGGTCTAGCTCTACTAGAGCAGGGTGGCTGGAGGATGGTGGGGGAGGTCTAGCTCTACTAGCGCAGGGTGGCTGGAGGATGGTGGGGGAGGTCTAGCTCTACTAGCGTGGGGTGGCTGGAGGGTGGTTGGGGAGGTCTAGCTCTACTAACGCAGGGTAGCTGGAGGATGGTGGGGGAGGTCTAGCTCTACTAGAGCAGGGTGGCTTAAGGATGGTAGGGGAGGTCTAGCTCTACTAGCGCAGGTTGGCTGGAGGGTGGTGGGGGGGGGGGTCTAGCTCTACTAGCGCAGGGTGGCTGGAGGATGGTGGGGGAGGTCTAGCTATACTAGCGCAGGGTGGCTGGAGGATGGTGGGGGAGGTCTAGCACTACTAGCCCAGGGTGACTGGAGGATGGTGGGGGAGGTCTAGCATTTCTAGCGCAGGGTGGCTGGAGGATGATGGGGAGGTCTAGCACTACTAGCGCAGGGTGGCTGGAGGATGGTGGAGGAGGTCTAGCATTACTAGCGCAGGGTGGCTGGAGGATGGTGGGGGAGGTCTAGCTCTACTGGCGCGGGGTGGCTGGAGGATGGTGGGGTGGGTCTAGCACTACTAGCACGGGGTGGTTAAGCAGTACTTGCTGTGGGGTGGCTGAAGGACGGTGCAGGGGGGAGGAGTCTAGCAATACTAGGGCAGGGTGGTTGGAGAACGGGGGGCGGTCTAACAGTACTAGCATGGGGTGGCTGGAGGATGGTTGTGGGGGGGGTCTAGTAGCACCAGCACAAGGTGGCTGGAAGGCGGGGATGGGGGGAGGTTGAGCAGCAGTAACAGGGCAGGGTGGGTGGAGGATGGGAGAGGGCCAGCAAAATGCCCCTTTGCCTGTGTAGACCAAAATCCTCGCACCAGCCCTGCCCAGACTGACAATGCTGCTGTCCATGGGTGTCTCCATGGCTCCTCCATCTAGAGTGGAGACACCTTAAGACAGGAAGTGTCCAAGCAAAAGGAATCTTCAAATGAATACTTGTGAGAAGTTGAATTTCCACAGAGAAGATCTTTGGTGTCTCCCCCCCCCCCCCCACAGCATTTCTTCCCTTTGACCTCCACATCACTACAGGTTCATATTTGGTAGCTATGAATTTGCTCTCTTTATTGATAAGCCTGAAGGTGAACATTTCTTTCAAGGAGCATGAGTCATGCAAATACGTAACTCAGGTCAGCATGGAAGTCACAGCGGACTGTTCGCTTTAACAATGAAGAGGCAGAGGTCTTTATCTCCAAGGACTATCTATGGCCATCTTAGTCACACAGGCATTGTGGAATTGAATTTGTATTTTTTTTTTATCTTAGTCCTGTAGGCAGCCGGAACAACAACAGTGAAGATGGGTATTGGTATGCATGCCTGGCATGCCTGGATCTCAACATCCCTTAAGTTCTATGGCAGAATTGACATCAAATTCTTTGGTCAGCCTTTCAAGTATTTCACCCCTTCTCATCCGGAATGACATCCTAGATGTGAATGTTGCGCTAAAAAAAGGTTTATTTATTCCCACTGAAGTATTACTATAGGTCCTCTTCAGATAAATACAAAGTAATGCTAGAAGAGCAATGTGCAGAAAAGATGGAAATACAGACATCTAGTGCTGGCCGAGAGGAATCACACTTTAGGGTTTCTGAAAAAAATAGATCATCTTACCATTTGCACTGTTTTTTTTCTTTCTTTAAAGAAAGTTCTAATATAAAATATATTAACGATACACATATTGCCCTCCCTTGAAATAGAAGAGGGCTTCATTGTATACCTAAATTTTTTTTTCTGATTTGGATAGAACGGTCAGGGGTTGGAATCGCGGTCAGGTTTTTATTGCTTTCTTGCCCCATTAGGGAGATTCACTAATTGTCCCGATCACCAATATCACCAGGAATAAAAGTGAAGAAAAGTCCAAAATGTTGAGGTGCACCAGAACGGAAATAAAAGGGAAATCTTCCAATGGGGACCCCTATTATCATAACTGTCTAAGAGGGGTTATCTGTTTATTATTATTATTATACACATATATATATATATATATATATATATATATATATATATACACACAATATATATATATATATATATATATATATATATATATATATACACACAATATATATATATATATATATATATATATATATATATATATATATATATATATATATATATATATATATATATATATATATATATACATATACATACACACATATAGGATGATCTGATGAAGGTGTCCCAAGTACAGTTTTTGGGTGGAGGTGCGATAGGCTACCCTGAATAAGTGAGTTTTCAAGGATTACCTAAAGGTGGACACGGTAGGGGCTGACTGGACATACTGGGGCAGGGGTTCCAGACAGTGGCGGCCCGTCCATTAGGGGCGTCCGGGCACCACCCTCTCTCTCCTCTCCACCCCCTATATGGTAATGGATAGATTCATGCATAGCATGAATCTATCCATGGCCGCCCCCTATTCATGCATCCCGCCCCATTCGGGTCACCGGGGGCATGAATTACAGCGGCCAGAGGTTTTTTTTTTAAGCCTATTGGACACCTAGGAGGAGGGGAGGAGACACACAGCGGAAGCGAGGAATGAGAAGAGCCGTCTGGTCCCCACCACCGCTGTATGGATGCCTGGTCCCCGGTTATTTACACCCCGCCAAAACAAAAAAACACCACCCGCCACTGCTTCCAGAGGATGGGAGAGCTTCTGGAGAAGTCATGAAGGTGAGTGTTGGAGAAGGTTAACAAGGAAGCTAGAGAGCAGGAGGTCTTGGGAGGGGCGGAGAGGACAATTTGGGCAATACCTGCAGATGAGATTGGTGATGTAGCTGGGGGAATGGTTGTGGATGGCCTTGTATGTTGTGGTTAGTATTTAGAATTTTTTACGATGGGGTGCGGAAAGCCAGTGAAGGGATTGGCAGAGAGGGGCAGCAGTCACAGGTCACAGATCGGTTAGTAAGATGTATTAGTCTAGCAGCAGCATTCATAATAGACTGAAGGGGGTATAGCCTGTGTAAAGGTAGGCCAGTCAGGAGGGAGTTGCAAAAATGTTTTAAAATGAAGAAAAGTCTTGGCCTTAGATAAAGTTTAACAACTTGAACAAAGGTTTTACCTGTGCATACCTTCTGCACTACATCTGCTGACTAAGTAAAGCTCTATACACCAAAGGTCGAGCGGATTCTGCTGCACTGTAGCAGTTATTTTCTCCTTGAAGCATAAACAGCTCACTGAAGGGCTCAGTACACAGAAGTGCTTAGCAAAGTATTTACCTTCCTACTGCACCGTGCCCACTTGACTGTTGGCCTGCAGTGTCTGATTATATTAGGTGTTGTAGTTCAGCTCCTATTGATTGGTTCAATCATCTGGCACAATGCCATATAGTGGCCTTTCTCAACCAGTGTTCCTCCAAAGGTTGCTAGAAGTTCCTTGATGTCTAAGGAATTTCTGCCTCTGATAACTAACCATTAACACCAATTACTTTTTTCAGTCCACAAACGTAAGGGTTCTATCTCCTTTGGCCGCCAATGTAAGGGTTCCTTCTCCACTGGCCGCCAATGTAAGGGTTCCTTCTCCACTGGCCGCCAATGTAAGGGTTCCTTGTCCACTGGCCGCCAATGTAAGGGTTCCTTCTCCACTGGCCGCCAATGTAAGGGTTCCTTCTCCACTGGCCACCAATGTAAGGGTTCCTTCTCCACTGGCCACCAATGTAAGGGTTCCTTCTCCACTGGCCGCCAATGTAAGGGTTCCTTCTCCACTGGCCGCCAATGTAAGGGTTCCTTCTCCACTGGCCGCCAATGTAAGGGTTCCTTCTCCACTGGCCGCCAAAGTAAGGGTTCCTTCTCCACTGGCCGCCAATGTAAGGGTGCCTTCTCCACTGGCCGCCAATGTAAGGGTGCCTTCTCCAGTGGCCGCCAATGTAAGGGTGCCTTCTCCACTGGCCGCCAATGTAAGGGTTCCTTCTCCACTGGCCGCCAATGTAAGGGTTCCTTCTCCACTGGCCGCCAATGTAAGGGTTCCTTCTCCACTGGCCGCCAATGTAAGAGTTCCTTCTCCACTGGCCGCCAATGTAAGGGTTCCTTCTCCACTGGTCGCCAATGTAAGGGTTCCTTCTCCACTGGCCGCCAATGTAAGGGTTCCTTCTCCACTGGCCGCCAATGTAAGGGTTCCCTCTCCACTGGCCGCCAATGTAAGGGTTCCTTCTCCACTGGCCGCCAATGTAAGGGTTCCTTCTCCACTGGCCGCCAATGTAAGGGTTCCTTCTCCACTGGCCGCCAATGTAAGGGTTCCTTCTCCACTGGCCGCCAATGTAAGGGTTCCTTCTCCACTGGCCGCCAATGTAAGGGTTCCTTCTCCACTGGCCGCCAATGTAAGGGTTCCTTCTCCACTGGCCGCCAATGTAAGGGTTCCTTCTCCACTGGCCGCCAATGTAAGGGTTCCTTCTCCACTGGCCGCCAATGTAAGGGTTCCTTCTCCACTGGCCGCCAATGTAAGGGTTCCTTCTCCACTGGCCGCCAATGTAAGGGTTCCTTCTCCACTGGCCACCAATGTAAGGGTTCCTTCTCCACTGGCCGCCAATGTAAGGGTTCCTTCTCCACTGGCCGCCAATGTAAGGGTTCCTTCTCCACTGGCCGCCAATGTAAGGGTTCCTTCTCCACTGGCCGCCAATGTAAGGGTTCCTTCTCCACTGGCCGCCAATGTAAGGGTTCCTTCTCCACTGGCCACCAATGTAAGGGTTCCTTCTCCACTGGCCACCAATGT
Organism: Lithobates septentrionalis; assembly: GCA_037952835.1. Taxonomy (NCBI): domain Eukaryota; kingdom Metazoa; phylum Chordata; class Amphibia; order Anura; family Ranidae; genus Lithobates; species Lithobates septentrionalis. Next base: position 17,319 of record JBBDGP010003260.1, read on the forward strand.
AATGGTTTCTTCCCCACTGGCCACCAGTGTAAAGGTTCCTTTCACAGGGTTCCTTCTCCACTAGCCAAGAATATAAGAGGGTCTTACTCCACTGACCACCAGATTAAAGGGGTCCTTCTCCGCACACCACCAACATAAGCGGGTCCTTATACACTGACCACCAGTGTAATGGAACACTTCTCCCTATGACCACCAGTGAAAGAGTAATTTTTCCCTGGCCATCAGAATAAGCAGGCTTTAATCCACGGAACACTGTATGAGGGAACACTACAATTTTCAATATCAGTTTCTTTTATGGTCGGTTTTATTCATTTAAATTTCATTATGATTTTTTTTTAATAATTATTGTATAGAACAGTGTTTAGCGTAGATTTAAAAAAAAAAAAAAAAACAGAATGTGCCAAAATTTCCTATTGTTTATACACAGTTATATCTACAACTTCCTGTTCATGGTAATGTACGGTAAGGTGTAGCTGTAATCATAATTAGCAGGGGTTCCCAGAGACCTAAAAGTTTGGTAATGGGTTTCCTCTAAAGTTTGAAACTAAAGCCAAAAAGAACTTATACATAGGGTTTCTCAATCCAGGACCTTTGGTTCTCATAAGCTGTAAATTCTTTTTTTCACAGAAAAGGGGTGGTTGCTTTCTGGATAATATGCATCTGATAAATATGGTGGTGAAGGCGAAGCCTATCAACATATTTGTATTTTACTCTAAAGCAGCCCCCTGATCTATAACGCTTTGTGTTGAAACACTGAGGGTTTTACAGTGTTTGCCACCAAACAAGACGATCATTAGATTGAAACATGGAAGTTGTGATTGTTACATGCAACTTTAATTCTACGAGCTTGCCACCAAATCACGTACCTGTAGGTTATATGACTTCAAGTGGTTGTCCTAGAGCAGACTCTCTCAACCTTTTCAACACGGAGGAACCCTTGAAATAACCTTTTGGTCTCAGGGAACCCCTGGTAAAAATTGCTGCATCTACAACTCATGAAACATCAGTGGGATGGTCAATAGAAGAGTGCTCCTTCCATCTGTGGTCTTGGGGAAGAATTTCCCCTTACAGATAGCTAAAAAGATCATCGGTGTCACTGGGGACTTATCTGAGAGGCAAAAATTGGTCACCGTTTAAGGAACCCCTAGCAACTATTGGAAGAACCCTTTGGTTCCACGGAACCCTGGGTGACAAACCCTGTCCTAGAGTGATGCCTGCAGCTTCAGGCACCACTCCAGTACTGTTGTTTAGAGCCAATGGTGGGCTCTCTTGTAATAACGGCTTGATGGTTAAGCATCTTCTCGATTGTTCTTACAAGCAACGGAAGGGCCCCCCCCCTCCCTCCCGCCCGGGCTCTCCTGTCCCAAACGGGAGACCCGAGCGACCAGCCGGCGCATCTGACAGCTGGCCGGAGACCCGAAGAAAGCCGCGATCAGCTTTGATCGGGTCTCGGATGTAGTAACCCGGAAGCGATGTCATGACATCACTTTCCGGTTTACTGGAGTCTTAAAGGCGCCAGTTTTAAAAAAATCTAAAAGTATTCCAAAAACTCAGATTTTGGTGTTTTGAATGCTTTCAAGTGCAAAAGGAGGGATTTGGGTGTCTTCGAGATCCCAGATCCCTCCATAAGAAGAACTTTCACGTGCCTATTGCGGTCACAAGGGATGTTTACATTCCTTGTGACAGCAATAAAAGTGATACAAAAAAAAAACAAACAAAAAACCTAAAAACTAAAGCAACAGTATAAAAATAAAAAAATATATAAAATTAAGAATTAAAAAACAAAAACAAAAAAAAAAAAAAAATGTAAGTGCCCCCGTCCGCACGTGCTAGCGTGCAAAAGGTGAATGGCGTGTGTCGGTCCTGAACGCACGCAAACCGTGATCGTCTCACACATGTGAGGTATCACCGCAAACGTCAGATTATGGGCAGTAATTCTAGCACTCTGTACATCTAAAGTGATAACCTGTAAAGGCTTTTAAAAGTGTCGCCTATGGATTGTAAAATTTACGCTATTTGTCGCCGTTGTGCGGGCGTGCGCTATTTTAAAGCGTGATATGTTTGGAATCGATTTACTCGGCGTGTCATCATCTTTTGTAAAAAAATTGGGTTATGTATTGTGTTTTTTTGCATTAAAATTTTAAAACAAAGTGTATTTTTTTTTCCAAAAATTTGAAAAACCGCTGCGCAAATACCGTGTGAGAAAAAAAAAATTGCAACACCCACCATTTTTTTCTCTGCTTTAAAAAAATATATAATCTTTGGAGGTTCTAACAAATTTTCTAGCAAAAAAAAAAAAAAACTACAGATTTTCACATGGAAACAAAAAGTGCGAATAAATGGCCGGTCCTCAAGTGGTTGCAAACCCTTACATACACCCAGTGAAGTGACTGGCCTCAAGTGATACACAGAGATTAAACAAAGCTTCCTACATACGTTGTACCTGTTTATCTGCTGTCTTCTCTTCTCTACAGCCATTCGAAGTGCTGAATTTATACAACTTGTTTAGTGTTCAGAAAAAAAGGGGGCGTAGAGCTGAAGTTACACTCTGCAAAGCTCAGTGAGAGCGGATTGGAGGGAAGAGACACACCCCTCCCCATCACACAGGAACAGAGCTTAGCCGGCCAATCAGCTGCAGGTAATTCAATTTAAGCTTACGCTGGTAATCAAGAACAAAACGTCAGGTTTTCTCAGCAGTAAAAGGATATGTCACCATCGTTATATTTCTTTTACTTTTCACCAGCAAAAAATCCTTCCAGTCCACCAGCTTCTCCCTGGAAAATGAAGATTCTCTTAAATCTTGTCTCTATATAGTTTAGCATATTACCAGCTTACAGGTGACTTTTCCTGCTCTCTCTATTTAAACAAGAGCGTATTATTGCTTTTTTTATACACTTTATATTTTCATGAGTTAAACATATAATCAAGCATAAAAGATTCTGTAGCGCAGTGGTTCTCAACCATTCTAGTGCCGTGACCCCTTGATAAAATTTCCCAAGTTTTGGGGACCCCTAACAGTAAAATTTTTGTTGCGTAGGTTCTCAGCACCCAAGGCAAGACAAGTAATTTACGCCCCTAACCCATAGACATTTAGCGCTCCCTGAGTCCCTTCCACTCCTATAGTATTAAAACCCCTCATGGTACATTTTAGGATGTACCACTCTTTCTCTTTGTTCTCCTTTCTTTCCCTTTTTTATCTCTCTCTATAATGATTTCTTGTCTCCCCCCCCCCCCCATACCTCTCTAGCCATCTTTCTTGTTCTCTTATTCTTTCTCTCCCCTTTTCTTTGTTCCTCCCCCTCTTTTTCCTCTCCCTTCCATGTATGCTCTATTTTTATTCCTTCTCTTACTCCTTGGTGGGGGATGGGGGAAATGGGATGAGTGGCAGTGCTGGCGGGGAGTTGGGATGAGTGGCAGTGCTGGCGGGGAGTTGGGATGAGTGGCAGTGCTGGCGGGGAGTTGGGATGAGTGGCAGTGCTGGCGGGGAGTTGGGATGAGTGGCAGTGCTGGCGGGGAGTTGGGATGAGTGGCAGTGCTGGCGGGGAGTTGGGATGAGTGGCAGTGCTGGCGGGGAGTTGGGATGAGTGGCAGTGCTGGCGGGGAGTTGGGATGAGTGACAGTGCTGGCGGGGGGTGGGATGAGTGGCAGTGCTGGCGGGGAGTTGGGATGAGTGGCAGTGCTGGCGGGGAGTTGGGATGAGTGACAGTGCTGGCGGGGGGTGGGATGAGTGGCAGTGCTGGCGGGGAGTTGGGATCAGTGGCAGTGCTGGCGGGGAGTTGGGATCAGTGACAGTGCTGGCGGGGAGTTGGGATGAGTGGCAGCGCTGGCGGGGAGTTGGGATCAGTGGCAGTGCTGGCGGGGAGTTGGGATGAGTGGCAGTGCTGGCGGGGAGTTGGGATGAGTGACAGTGCTGGCGGGGGGTGGGATGAGTGGCAGTGCTGGCGGGGAGTTGGGATGAGTGGCAGTGCTGGCGGGGAGTTGGGATGAGTGACAGTGCTGGCGGGGGGTGGGATGAGTGGCAGTGCTGGCGGGGAGTTGGGATCAGTGGCAGTGCTGGCGGGGAGTTGGGATCAGTGACAGTGCTGGCGGGGAGTTGGGATGAGTGGCAGCGCTGGTGGGGAGTTGGGATCAGTGGCAGTGCTGGCGGGGAGTTGGGATGAGTGGCAGTGCTGGCGGGGAGTTGGGATGAGTGGCAGTGCTGGTGGGGAGCTCTGATCAGCCAACTTAGGTGTTCTTAATCAAGGTCATCTGCTGATCTGAGAACTGTAGTGGGGACTTTTAATGGCAACTATAATCACAGGTAGTGTTACTCACTGTGTCTCCGGCTCTTTGGTGTCTCGTAGCAGTGACGCCTATGCCGAAATCAGGAGATAGGGTCTCCTCCAGACCCTCCCACTTCACATTCCTCACCAGTCAGCTGACCTCTAGTCTCTGCCCCAGCCATGCCCTGAACTGAGTGGGCGGCCGCGGGCTCCAGGGACAGCCCTGCTGGGTGGCTGCGGAAAGGCTGGGAGAGCTGTGCAAGCTTCAGGAACAGCCCAGGATTCGGTGACCCCTGGAAAATCGTCATTCGACCCCTGAGGGGGTCCCGACCCCCAGGTTGAGAACCACTGCTGTAGCGAGACCAAAATCTCCAATATGTTATTCAATACCTACGTTCACTATATTGTCTAATGTATTGGGACACCTGCCTTTACACACACATGAACTTTAATGGCATCCCAGTCGTAGTCCGTAGGGTTCAATATTGAGTTGGCCCACCCTTTGCAGCTATAACAGCTTCAACTCTTCTGGGAAGGCCGTCTACAAGGTTTAGGAGTGTGTCTATGGGAATGTTTGACCATTCTTCCAGAAGAGCATTTGTGAGGTCAGGCACTGATGTTGGACGAGAAGGCCTGGCTTGCAGTCTCTAATTCATCCCAAAGTGTTCTATCAGGTTGAGGTTAGGACTCTGTGCAGGCCAGTCAAGTTCCTCCAACCCCAAACTCATCCATGTCTTTATGGACCTTGCTTTGTGCACTGGTCCAAATCATTTTTATTATGGTGTGAGATTGGTTTTCAGGGGTTGGGCTTGGCCACTTAGTTCCAGTAAAGGGAACATTTAAGGCGTCATCATACCAAGACATTTTGGACAATTTCATGCTCCCAACTTTGTGGGAACAGTTTGGGGACGGCCCCTTCCTGTTCCAACATGACTGCGCACCAGTGCACAAAGCAAGGTCCATAAAGACATGGATGAGCGAGTTTGTAGTGGAGGAACTTGACTGGCCTGCACAGAGTCCTGACCTCAACCCGATAGAACACCTTTGTGATGAATTAGAGCGGAGACTGCGAGCCAGGCCTTCTCTTCCACATCAGTGCCTGACCTCACAAAAACTTCAAAAATTATTGCAGCCACTGAAAAACAGTATTTTTTTTTTTTGAAGAGATCAGTAACAGCAGCCTACTTATTTGTTTGCACGGGTTTCTTTTCAGAACTTTTTATCCAAGTTTCCTTGGAACTTGTAAGGTTCCGATCTCCTTCCTTGAAGACCGTTCTCAGCTTGTAGAGTTGGATAGATTCAATACTCGTCCACCTTTTTCTGGAAGAATGGTCAAACATTCCCATAGACACACTCCTAAACCTCGTTATCAACCCGATAGAACACCTTTGGGATGAATTAGAGACTACAAGCCAGGCCTTCTCGTCCAACATCAGTGCCTGACCTCACAAATGCTCTTCTGGAAGAATGGTCAAACCTTCCCATAGACACACTCCTAAACCTTGTGGACGGCCTTCCCAGAAGAGTTGAAGCTGTTATAGCTGCAAAGGGTGGGGCCAACTCGTTATTTAACCCTACGGACTAAGACTGGGAGGCCATTAAAGTTCATGTGCGTGTAAAGGCAGGTGTCCCAATACTTTTGACAATATAGGGTATGTGTAACCACGGATGGGGAGAAAAGGTGTTCATGTGGACGAGTATTGAATCTATCCAACTCTACAAGCTGAGAATGATCTTCAAGGAAGGAGATCGGAACCTTACAAGTTCCAAGGTAAGGTCAACCTAACACAACTCCAATAAAAAGTTCTTAAAAAGAAACCCATGCAGACAAATAAGTAGGCTGCTATTGCTGATCTCTTTATTTCAGCCACTGTTTCAGTGGCTGAAATAATTTTTGAATTTACTGACCTAGAACAAAATAAAATTTTAAAAAGGGAGTGGAGAGTCTACTTTTTGGGGCTTCAGCTGACACTTTGAAGAGAACAACCACCTCACTAAATGTTGGTAGAGCGGGCGTGGATGGTGCTCTACATTTTTTAATGCTTTATCAGACACGGTTCTGGTAGAACATTAATGTTCATATACAGTGGCTTGCGAAAGTATTCGGCCCCCTTGAACTTTTCAACCTTTTGCCACATTTCAGGCTTCAAACATAAAGATATAAAATTTTAATTTTTTGTGAAGAATCACCAACAAGTGGGACACAATTGTGAAGTGGAACGAAATCTATTGGATATTTTAAACTTTTTTAGCAATTAAAAAACTGAAAAGTGGTGCGTGCAAAATTATTCGGCCCCTTTACTTTCAGTGCAGCAAACTCACTCCAGAAGTTCAGCGAGGATCTCTGAATGATCCAATGTTGTCCTAAATGACTGATGGTGATAAATAGAATCCACCTGTGTGTAATCAAGTCTCTGTATAAATGCACCTGCTCTGTGATAGTCTCAGGGTTCTGTTGAAAGCGCAGAGAGCATCATGAAGACCAAGGAACACACCAGGCAGGTCCGTAATACTGTTGTGGAGAAGTTTAAAGCCGGATTTGGATACAAAAAGATTTCCCAAGCTTTAAACATCCCAAGGAGCACTGTGCAAGCGATCATTTTGAAATGGAAGGAGTATCAGACCACTGCAAATCTACCAAGACCTGGCTGTCCCTCTAAACTTTCAGCTCAGACAAGGAGAAGACTGATCAGAGATGCAGCCAAGAGGCCCATGATCACTCTGGATGAACTGCAGAGAACTACAGCTGAGGTGGGAGAGTCTGTCCATAGGACAACAATCAGTCGTACACGGCACAAATCTGGCCTTTATGGAAGAGTGGCAAGAAGAAAGCCATTTCTCAAAGATATCCATAAAAAGTCTTGTCTAAAGTTTGCCACAAGCCACCTGGGAGACACACCAAACATGTGGAAGAAGGTGCTCTGATCCGATGAAACCAAAATCAAACTTTTGGCCACAATGCAAAACGATATGTTTGGCGTAAAAGCAACACAGCTCATCACACTCAACACACCATCCCCACTGTGAAACATGGTGGTGGCAGCATCATGGTTTGGGCCTGCTTTTCTTCAGCAGGGACAGGGAAGATGGTTAAAATTGAGGGGAAGATGGATGCAGCCAAATACAGGACCATTCTGGATGAAAACCTGTTGGAGTCTGCAAAAGACCTGAAACTGGGACGGAGATTTATCTTCCAACAAGACAATGATCCCAAACATACAGCAAAATCTACAAAGGAATGGTTCACAAATAAACGTATCCAGGTGTTAGAATGGCCAAGTCAAAGTCCAGACCTGAATCCAATCGAGAATCTGTGGAAAGAGCTGAAAACTGCTGTTCACAAACGCTCTCCATCCAACCTCACTGAGCTCGAGCTGTTCTGCAAGGAAGAATGGGCAAGAATTTCAGTCTCTCGATGTGCAAAACTGATAGAGACATACCCCAAGCGACTTGCAGCTGTAATCGCAGCAAAAGGTGGCTCTACAAAGTATTAACGCAAGGGGGCCGAATAATTTTGCACGCCCCACTTTTCATTTTTTTATTAGTTAAAAAAGTTTCAACAATCCAAAAGATTTCGTTCCACTTCACAATTGTGTCCCACTTGTTGGTGATTCTTCACAAAAAATAAACATTTTATATCTTTATGTTTGAAGCCTGAAATGTGGCAAAAGGTTGAAAAGTTCAAGGGGGCCGAATACTTTCGCAAGCCACTGTAATATTGGACCCAATGCCATAAAACAGTTTATTACATTTCTGTTCTTCCAAAGAACTACAAGGGCATCATTGTTCAATAGTCATCGTCTTAACACATGTAGAACCCCAGAAGTAGTGCAGCTCTACCTTACAATTCCAAATCAAATAATAACCTCTATCAATAAACCTTTATTATAAACAACTCTCAATACTCTATATTTTAGTGCAAAATCAAAATTCATACATATACAGTGCTTCTGGAAAGTATTCACACCGCTTCACTTTTTCCACATTTTGTTATGTTACAGCCTTATTCCAAAATGGATTAAATTATTTTCCTCAAAATTCTAAAAAAACAATACCCCATAATGACAACGTAAAAGAACTTTGTTTGAAATCTCTTAAAATGTATTAAAAATAAAAAACAAAAAAAAAAAAAATCCCATGTGCATAAGTATCACAGCCTTTGCTCAATACTTTGGTGAAGCACCTTTGGCACCAATTACAGCCTCAAGACTTTTTTAATAAGATGCTACAAGCTTGGCACACCTATTTTTGGGCAGTTTCTCCCATTCTTCTTTGCAGGACCTCTCAAGCTTCATCAGGTTGGATGGGTAGTGTCGGTGCACAGCCCTTTTGGGGCTGGGCTCTGGCTGGGCCAATTAAGGACATTCACAGGGTTTGTCCTGTAGCCACTCCCTTGTTATCTTGGCTGTGTGCTTGGGATCGTTGTCCTGTTGGAAGATGAACCTTCATCCCAGTCTGAGGTTCAGAGTGCTCTGGAGCATGTATTCATCAAGAATGTCTCTGTACATTGCTGCATTCATCTTTCCCTCGATCTTGACCAGTCTCCCAGTTCCTGCTGCTAAAAAACATCCCCACGGCATGATGTTGCCACCACCATGTTTCACTGTAGAGATGGTATTGACCAGGTGATGAGCGGTGCCTGGTTTCCTCCAGACATGAGGCTTGCCATTCAGGCCAAAGAGTTCAATCTTTGTTTCATCAGACCAGAGAATTTTGTTTCTCATGGTCCGAGAGTCCTTCAGGTGCCTTTTGGCAAACTCCAGGCGGGCTGTCATGTGCCTTTTACTATGGAGAGGCTTCTGTCTGGCCACTCTACCATACATGCCTGATTGGTGGAGTGCTACAGCGATGGTTGTTCTTCTGGAAGGTTCTCCTCTCTCCACAGAGAAACGCTGGAGCTCTGTCAGAGTGACCATCGGGTTCTTGGTCACCTCCCTGACTAAGGCCCTTCTCCCCCGATCGCTCAGTTTGGCCGGGCGGCCCCCTCTAGGAAGACTCCTGGTGGTTCCAAACATCTTCAGTTTACAGATGATGGAGGCCACTGGAGGCCACTGTGCTCATTGGGACCTTCAATGCTGCAGAAATGTTTCTGTACCCTTCCCCCGATCTGTGCCTCCATACAATCCTGTCTCGGAGGTCTACAGACAATTCCTTGGACTTCATGGCTTGGTTTGTGCTCCGACATGCACTGTTACCTGTGGGACCTTCTATAGACAGGTGTGTGCCTTTCCAAATCTTGTCCAATCAACTGAATTTACCACAGGTGGACTCCAATCAAGTTGTAGAAACATCTCAAGGATGATCAGTGGAAACAGGAGGGACCTGAGCTCAGTGTTGAGTGTCATGGCAAAGGCTGTGAATACTTGTGATGTTTATGTACATGTGGGGTTTTTTTTTTGTTTTTAATAAATTTGCAAAGGTTTCCAACAAACGTCTTTCACATTGTCATTATGGGGTACGGTTTGTAGAATTTTGAGGAAAATAAATACATTTATTCCAATTTGGAATAAGGCTGTAACATAACGAAATGTGACACGCTGTCAATACTTCCTGAATGCCCTGTATAATATATACAAAGAATAAAACAAATAGTTATCAAAAAGTCCATATAATAATATCACATGTATGCGATAAAGAGTCCATATAGAAATACTGAATTCAAGCGCTAAAAAAGTTTATAGGAATTCCATACACCATCCAGTGAAAGGGAGATGTGTTGATGTCATCAGCAAGCCATCAATCTGGGGTCTCCTGCCATCATGTGTTTATTGTAAGTAGGTCTCCTGCTATTAGTCTGTTGTCTACTAGGAGGGGGGAGATCACGGTTTGCATTGTTAACTACTTGCCGACCGCCCACCCGCCGTCATTATACGGCGGCTGTTTGAAGAGAAATACTGTTGTTATGGCTGCCATAACCCCGATATCCTCTTCTTCAGCGGGCGGCCGGCTTGCAGATAAAAAAGTGGTCTCAGTGCCGCAAGATCACTACTTTTAGTGGGGGGGCGGGAGAAGGGCCCCCCTTCCGTCGCGCTTTGGTTGTCTCCGCCGCTTACCGGAGAAGAAGATCGGGTCCTCTTCTGGATGCCGAGTGAGGGAAAGATGGCCCCCGCTCGGCTCCATAACATTGGATGGCGGAAGCGACGTCAAACGTCACTTCCAGCCCAATGCTCTTAGGAGGTCTTTTTTTTTTTTTTTTTTTACATAAAAAAAAAAAATTAAGACATTTAATTACATTTTTTTAATTTATTTATTTTTTTATTACATAGTGTAAATGTGAGATCTGAGGTCTTTTTGACCCCAAATCTCACATTAAAGAGGTCCTGTCATGCTTTTTTTCTATTACAAGAGACGTTTACATTCATTAGAAGAGGAATAAAAGTGACCCAAAATTTATTTTTTAAAAAGACAGTGTATAAATAAAAAGTAAAATAAATACAAAAAATAAATAAATAAATAAATAAAATTTTAAAGCGCCCCATCCCGCCGAGCTCGCGCGCAGAAGTGAACGAATATGTAAGTTGCGCCCGCATATGAAAACGGTGTTCAATCCACACATGTGAGGTATCGCCGCAATCGTTAGAGCGAGAGCAATAATTATAGCACTAGAACTCCTCTAACTCCAAACTGGTAACCTGTAGAATTTTTTAAACGTCGCCTATGGAGATTTTTTAAGGGTCAAAGAGTTTGTCGCCATTCCACAAGTGGGCTTGCGAGACCGCTGTTGCTGATACGTTGTGACAAAGTATTGCAATGACCGCCATTTTTATTCTCTAGGGTGTCTGCAAAAAAAAAAGTATTTATGTATATATGTGTGTGTGTGTATATATATATTTATTACATATACATACACACACTGTTTGGGGGTTCTAAGCAATTTTCTAGCAAAAAAAAAATGATTTTATCTTGTAAACACCTATTGTCTGCTAGCAAACTACTGTGCGGATCTTGAACTTATGATAATGTGTAGTGTACTTTGTGAGCTTGGGGACGGGAAGTCTGACCTAAAGTGGGGATATCTGATTTATCACAACATTGTCCAGGTGGCTAGTTATTTAATTAATATTTTATGTTTATAGTACATGTTGGTTGTTTAGCTATGGTAATTATATTCCTGTGTACAGTTGTATTGTTGATCAGGAGGGGGATGTCCGCCTTTTGGGTATTTACTCTGTGTGAGTTTTTTTCAATAAAAGTTTCAGTTTTGCAGCCAAACGAGTCCTGCCTAGTTCTTGGTTGCAATATGCAGCTATAATATCTGATATCTCTGTTCAGACTGGAGGAAGCGGTATACTGACGGAAGCACTCAAGCAGAGTGTGGGACGGTTCCGTCATAACCAAAGATATCATTTTTTTTTTCTAGCTGGTGATTCTAAAGCTGGTAAAAGTAATCCAAGCGGCTAAAGAACCACTGGATTACTTTTACAGGTGGCGGAAGGTGATCCCCCTGTTCCCACCACTGCTGCCTTTACTAGGCTCTCCAGTGTGATCGGGGCGCCTGGTAAAGATGCAACGTTGCATCCTGCTCCTGAGACATAGGAGTCAGTTAAATATCGACTGGACTTTGGCTTTGAGCACCTCTTAACCACTTGCTGACCGCTGCATGCCGATGTACGTCGGCACAATGGCAGCGGTGGGCAAATGGGCGTACCTGTACGTCCCCATTAATTGGCGGGGCACCGCTAACTCCATGTCCGACGGTCTGCCGGCGATCGTGTCACGGAGCCGCAGAATGGGGAAGTGCCTAAGCAAGGCATTTCCCCGTTATGCCTTGTGCCATGACAGATCACTGCTCTGTCATCGGGAGCAGTGATCGCTGTCATGTCCTAGGTAGCCCAACCCCCCCCCACCCCCAACAGTTAGAATCACTCCCTAGGACACACTTAACCCCTTGATCACCCCCTAGTGTTTAAGCCCTTCCCTGCCAGTGTCATTTACACACTAATCAGTGCATTTTTATAGCACTGATCGCTGTATAAATGACAATGGTCCCAAAACAGTGTCAAAAGTGTCCGCCATAATGTCGCAGTCACAATAAAAATCGCAGATCGCCGCCATTACTAATAAGAAAAAAATAAAATATTAAAAAAGCCATAAATCTATCCCCTATTTTGTAGACGCTATATCTTTTGTGCAAACCAATAAATGTACGCTTATTGCGATTTTTTTTACCAAAAATATGTAGAAGAATACATATTGGCCTAAACTGAGGAAAAAATTTGTTTTTTTTTATATACTTTGGGGGATATTTATTTTAGCAAATTTAGCAAAATACCACCAAAAGAAAGCTCTATTTGTGGGGAAAAAAGGACGTCAATTTTGTTTGGGTGCAAAGTCGCACGACCGCGCAATTGTCCGTTAAATCGACGCAGTGCCGAATCGCAAAAAGTGCTCTGGTCAGGAAGGGGGGTAAAATCTTCCAGGTCTGAAGCGGTTAAAGTTATACATCTTTTCCGTTGATAAAACGGGGGCAGTTTCTTACTTTGTTGGGTTTATTGTCTTTACACAGCTGCAATTGAAAAAGAACAATCTAGGGATTTCAATTTGTATTACAATACCAGAGACTGAGAACTCTTTTACACATGACCACAATACTTACTGGACCTGCTTCCTGACCCGCGTCTGTATATTTAGGGACAAGGCATGCGTGCCACGTATGGGAGAACTCAGGAATAGCTGGCGGTACACGGAGCACAGCTGACGCTTCACATTTTTACATGCTTGAATGAGCCTGTAACAAAAGACGGAGCAGGAATTACCCAGAGCAAGGTCAAGCAACATTCGCTTTATCTCAGCATTTTATCGCAGCATAAATGAATTATTTACCAACAATTAGAATTGCAAACCCTTTTTTTTTTTTTTTTTTTATACACTTCCACCCAATTATAGAATGCCCAATTTTGTATTTGATTACATTTTTCTTTTTTAAACCAATTACACCTCCATGTAGGCAGAAACTTTTACTTACCTGAACAAGTCACGTTCCTGGAAGACGGTGGTAGCAACCTGCAAGGAGGAGCAGTATATAGAGCAAAAAAAAAAAAAAAAAAAAAATCTAACTCTTTAGAAGTCCCCTTCTCGAAGAAACAGCCCTCATAGGAGGACAAGGGGGCACTCTTTACATCTGGAGGAAAAGAGATTTAAAAAAGGGGTTGTAAACCCTCATGGTTTTTCACCTTAATGCATTCTATGCATTAAGGTGAAAAACCTTCTACTGCGCTCATAGGCGTGTGCACAGGGTGTGCCGGGGTGTGCCCAGGGACACCCTAATCCTCCCATGCGCATTAGTGTTATCGTTCTGTGTAGCAACAGGAACATGGGAAAGATCTCCCTCTTACCGGCTCTGCCATAAGAGAAGTGTTTATCCTTTTCTCTTTCACTGTGCCAGCAGGGAGACCAATGTGCTGGAGTCATATATATGTAGATACATACACATGCATATGTGTTTGAGCTTAAGGGTGCACACTCTAATGCATTAGGCTGCGCACACCTATGCTTGTGCTGCAGCTCCCCCCCAAGCGCCCCCCCCCCCCCATACTTACCTGAGCCCCGTAATTCCCACGACGGGAGCGAGCGAGCTTCATCCGGTGTCTCATGTCCTGATTGGATAGATTGATAGCAGCGCAACCATTGGCTCCCGCTGCTGTCAATCAAATCCAATGATGCGGGCACCGGTGGGCGGGGCCCGAGTCCGGCATTCTGTGTCTATGGACGCAAATTGCTGGACTCGAGAGCGCGCCCGCACGGTTATCCCAGAGGAGAGCGCTTCTCCTAGGGGGGTTTTCCCAATGTGGGGAGGAGCCGCGAGTGCCAATTGGGGGACCCCAGAAGAGGATGATTGGGGCCACTCTGTTTAGTTAAAGTTTAGTAACCCTTTAATCTTCAAATACGGAAAGGCGTCTTCACAGTAAAAGCTGTAAAAATGTGGAATAGACTCCCTCAAGAGGCAGTTCTGGCCAGCTCAGTAGATTGCTTTAAGAAAGGCCTGGATTCTGGGCCTCCTGGTTTCTCTTATCTACTCTTCTACATTTCTTCCTCTTCTTGATATATATTTAAAACGAGTTGGGTGGTCCTAGTTCCTTGGGGTATCCAGTTATTGGATATCTATATGGACATAGAGAGTGTTGTCTATACCTAATAGATACTGTACAATCAGCAAATTATTTTGGTGTCCCGATTTCATATATATTGATTGGACGTACTTATGCTATATATACTGGTATATCGAGGTTTCTTTATTTTTGTCTTGTTGATATGGAACTGCCCTTCTGCTGAAAATAAAATATTTGGAAGAGAAAAAAAAAGGAAGAAAGAAGGAAGAAGAGAAGAAAGGCCTGGATTTTTACCCATAATATAACTGGGTACTATTATTGATAGGTAAAGTTGATCCAGGGAATATCAGATTGCCTCTTGGGGGATCAGGAAGGATTTTTTTCCTCCACAGACGCTTTATTGAGGCTTTTAGCCGCATCGGTTGTCATCACTAAAAAGCCAACCGCTGGCTCTAAAAAATGGTACCGGGGTGATGCAGCTGAAGGCTTGGTTTAACCCCTTCAAGCCATGAATGCAAATTTGCGTACGGTCAAAATATGAATATCCCAGTCTCTGGAATTATTCTTTATAACGTAACTTTCAATTTATCTTTCTCAAAATTGTGCGACTCCCACCACCAACGCGCTCAGGGGTACACCTGAGGAAGTCACGTAACCATGACGACACGTGCAGGGTGGAGCCGGGTGACTTGCCGAAACCTGAGCGAACGTAGGAACTGCTGCCCCGCTGTCATTTTTTAAAAAGAGCATCTCTTTGTTTTACTTATGTAAGTGCAATTGTATTTGGGATAAAAGCATTTTTCTAACTTGCTACACTATATGGGACCCCTGTGCTGTGTGAGCTTGGTTGCAGGGAGATCTACAATCTACGATCCCATAAAGGGCCATACACCTATTTAAGTGGATATATTTTTATCCCACCCTGAGAGTCCACAGGAGGAAAAAAAAAAAAAGTGAAGGGACGGCTTGGCGGAGTATGGTTAGAGTATAGTCCCGGACAGGGGAAATCGTTCGTGACCTGATTAATTGCAGGTCCATATCTGGAGGTGAGCGCATGAGTGTGTTGGTGGTGGGAATTACTGCACAATTTTATAAAGATTAAATTCCAGACACTGAGATATTCATATATGGACTTTGTTTAGCACGATATTAAAAAGGAGAAGTCCAGCCTGAGCTTTTTAGGCTGGGCTTCTCCTCTGGGTAACAGGAGTGCAATCCGTTTTGTGCTCCTGTGACCCGTTTTCAGCGTAGATCGGTCCGAAGTCCGCTCTCCGCTGACGTCACCGCAATCAATCGAGGCAGCGCATCATCCCGCCTTTCCAAGTCTGGCTTCACCAGCTGCCTTGATTAATGGCAGTCTCAGCAAGACGCTGAGACGGCCGCTCCCCGCCCCTCCACCACTCAGTGCTCCAATGAGCGTGGAGGAGCAGAGAGGAGACGCCGACTGACAGTCAGCAGCTCTCTCGAGGATCTGTAAAAACTGAGCCATCAGCGGTGTTCAGTGGCTCGGTTCTCAGTGCAGAAACGGCGGGGGACAGATGCAGCATCCACCTAGGCAAGTATGAATCAAAATGAAAAAAGCCATACTTCTCTTTTAAAAAACATGTGTTAACCAATAAACATCATATCATGTAACAGAGGGTTGTGAAAGGGGAATAGAGCAAAATATATATCAATCTGAAGTGGATACAAATTTAGGTGGATTTGCTTTTTATGAATAGGTTCCTTCCCTATATAAACACAGAATATCAGTCAAGAACTGATACGATTTACTAAGAAAATTCTCATAGACCATACAGGAGAAATAATAGAACCTACCACAGGTAAGCCATAACTTCTGGTATGTGGACTTAAAAGGTCTACATGCTCTTTGAAGAACATAAGGTGCTATCAAAGCTTTTCAGAGAGTTTAATTGTATATGTATAAAAATTAGCCTACGGTAATTTTCTTAGTGCGAAATCATGAATGGTCTGAACACCATGTCATAAATCTGCAGAATGAAATTGGAGAGCCGAGGCAAAAATAGAATTCTGGATTTTACACCCATGAAAAAAAAAAATTCAATTTCAAGAGGTACAAAAATGGACATGAACATTGCTCACCAATAGCCATTCATAGAACATTGACATGCTGGTACTGTGTTGGGAAACTTTTACTGGAGGGTGGTGATCCACCACCATATTGAACCATAAATGACACCATTCAGCCATACTCCAGTACTGTAATCACAAGATCTTAGCTTCAGAGTCATGCCATAGTCTGGTTTACACTCCAGAAACCCAGTGCTCCTAAATGTTAGAACCTCTCACTGAGATTTCGGGGAGATGATGTAGCACCATCCAAGAGCAGTGCAGGCTGTTAGGTAAATTTTGTTATCTCCTCTGTAATCAGTGGAACAGGTATTGATTGTTTAGACCTGCTCGGTGTCTCACAGGCTGCTACTCTGATTACTTCCCCCTGTATTCTAGAGGAGTCTAGAATTATAGTGGAAGGAAGAACAGAGTGGGCAGCCTGAATATTTATGGGACTCCAAACAATCCCTTGGCGGGGGGGGGGGGGGGATGTGTGCCCAGAAGGTGGCGAGAGAGTCCATAAATTGCCTGAGGCCTGAGCAGCAGGATGCAGAGTTCCTGGGTCCCCTGTCTGCCCCAAGATGCCCTGCCCCTGGGGCAGATTTCTAGAAGAAGCCATTAGGAAGACACCAACTAGGCTTAGTTTGGGGGCCAATTTGCAAGCTTGTGTCCAGGGATCAAGTTAGGTCTGAAGAAGTTCACTGAAAAGAGCCAGGAGGAAGTTGGTGGGAGAGTCCAGCTGTCCTATAGTGGTGCGAGTCCTCATCTCCCTCACTAGGAAGAGCCCAGTAGATATAGGCAATAGGGAACCGATGATTCTGTGGCTATGCAAGTATGGGGCCCCAGTGCTGAAGAGTTAGCAACTGTGTGGAGCTTTTAACTCTGGAAGGAGTACAGGTCACAGTCAGCGTAGGAGATCCTGTGGGACATTTCGTTTTGTACTGTGCAGCCAGAAAGTTGAGAAGTCATCAGGTTAATCAGTTCCACAGTTTATTTGGGGTATCCCATGCTCCCCCTCCCTATCCAAGTTCATTGTTCCCAAAAAAAAGAAGAAGAAACCCCTAGACTGTTCTTTGGACCCAGTGGAAGAATGTGGAAAATGCAGTGTGCCAGGATGTAGGTGCTCCACATGAAGAAATAGGACTGCATCCACCAGCAGCTCCTTCGAGGTGTGCTACAAAAAAATAATATAACATTCCATCCAATTCAGGGCAGACATCCCTGAGGACAAAAAAAAAAAAAAAAAAAGGCTAAAACATGTAGGGTGACTGAGCTTCTTAAGGGGACTACCCATGGTTTGATGGTCTGAGCCTTTGGTGGGACTACTTTGATCTAAAATTGTGTATTAGGCCCACATAAAAAGGTCTGCACAAAATTATGTCAAATATAAATATTATGGTTACAGATTTTACAATGTAATATATTTAAAACAAAAAACTCCTAGAACACAACAGAACAGAAGCGATCTCAGTGGAGGAATGTTGGGAATAAGCACACCTCGTTAGTAAAGACGCCAACTCCTGTATAATGAAAACAATGGATCGCTCTTTTACGCTCCGACCTCAAAGTATCGCCTACAGAATAGTGTAATGTAAAGATGACTGTATTTATTCGCACTTACTCTGCTGGAGTTCCGCTCTCATTTCTGGAGAACGCTTTATTCTTGAATTCTAGCCAGGTATTCTGCAACTAAATAAAAGAGACACTTTATAGAGAGATGCAGCTTGGAACGCACCACATTTCAATACCAGTGAAGTTAGCTTTTTTTTAGATTTCTTTTATAGAAATTTTTAATGGGATGCTCCAGGCAATGGTTTTATGGGAAATAACAGAATGTTAGAGTAAAAAGAGAACCAATTATGACTGAGCTTATGCAAGAAACTGAAAAACCATTCATTAATTATAAAAAAAAAAACATTTCAGGGGTAGGCAACCTCCAGTATCAACGAGTAGTTCAGGGGTAGGCAACCTCCAGTATCAACGAGTAGTTCAGGGGTAGGCAGCCTCCAGTATCAATGATTAGTTTAGGGGTAGGCAGCCTCCAGTATCAATGATTAGTTCATGGGTAGGCAGCCTCCAGTATCAATGAGTAGTTCAGGGGTAGGGAACCTCGAGTATCAATGATTAGTTCATGGGTAGGGAACCTCGAGTATCAATGAGGAGTTCAGGGGTAGGGAACCTCGAGTATCAATGAGGAGTTCAGGGGTAGGGAACCTCAGCACTCCAGTCCCATGAGGCACTGCAAGACTGACAGCAACAGGCATGACTCCCAAAGGCAGAGGTATGATGGGATTTGTAGTTTAATCACAGCTGGAGTGCCAAGGTTGCCTACATCATGTGTCAGAAGATTCCACTCAAAACCATTGACTGGCGTTCCATTTTAAGTCATCATGAAAGTCCAGTCAGAATAAACTATACATTGTTAAATGTGACATTGCAATGTTTATCCTCATGACACATCACAGGAAGCACCTCCGTGGTTAACAGAGGACAGAATTAAAATTAGACTTGGGAAACTTAAAATTAATAAATCACCGGGACCGGATGGCTTGTACCCGAGGGTACTTGGGGAACTCCGTCAAGTAATTGCCAGATCATTGTTCCTAATTTTTACTGACAGTCTACTGACTGGAATGGTACCAGCTGATTGGAGAAAAGCCAATGTAGCACCAATATTTAAAAAGGGCCCAAAATACATCCCTGGGAATCACAGACCAGTTAGCCTAACATCAATAGTATGTAAACTCTTGGAGGGGATGATAAGGGACTATATACAAGATTTTAGTAATAAGAACGGTATCATTAGCAGTAATCAGCATAGATTCATGAAGAATCGTTCTTGCCAAACCAATCTATTAAATCTTCTTTGAGGAGGCGAGTTGCCATCTAGATAAAGGAAGGCCCGTAGACGTGGTGTATCTGGATTTTGCAAAAGCATTTGACACAGTTCCCCATAAACGTTTACTGTACAAAATAAGGTCCGTTGGCATGGACCATAGGGTGAGTACATGGATTGAAAACTGGCTACAAGAGTGAGTTCAGAGGGTGGTGATAAATGGGGAGTACTCGGAATGGTCAGGGGTGGGTGGTTGGTCCCAGCACAGAACCCTGGGGGACCCCATCCTGTTTAATTTGTTCATAAACGACCTGGAGAATGGGATAAACACATCAATCTCTGTAATTGCAGACGATACTAAGCTAAGTAGGGCAAAAACTTCTCCGCAGGATGTGGAAACCTTGCAAAAAGATCTGAACAAATGAATGGGGGAGGGGCAACTACATGGCAAATGAGGTTCAGTGTAGAAAAATGTAAAATAATGCATTTGGGTGGCAAAAATATGAATGCAATCTATACACTGGGGGGGGGGGGAAACCTCTGGGGGGAATCTAGGATGGAAAAGGACCTGGGGGTCCTAGTAGATGATAGGCTCAGCAATGGCATGCAATGCCAAGCTGCTGCTAACAAAGCAAACATAATATTGGCATTAAAAAGGGGATCAACTCCAGAGATAAAACGATAATTCTCCCGCTCTACAAGACTCTGGTCTGGCCGCACCTGGAGTATACTGTCCAGTTCTGGGCACCAGTCCTCAGGAAGGATGTACTGGAAATGGAGCGAGTACAAAGGGAGTTTAACAAGACTCATGGCCATTTATTAAAATTAGAAGAAAAGAGGTTTAACCTTAAACTGCATAGAGGGTTCTTTACTGTAAGAGCGGCAAGGATGTGGAATTCCCTTCCACAGGCGGTGGTCTCAGCTGGGGGCATCGATAGTTTAAAAAAAACTATTAGATAAGCACCTAAACGACCACAACATACAGGGATATACAATGTAATACTGATATATAATCACACACATAGGTTGGACTTGATGGACTTGTGTCATTTTTCAACCTCACCTACTATGTAACTATGTAACATTCTCCAAACTTTACCACAATTTACTCTTCTAAGTAATAAGTTACACTCCAGGAAAAGATTGTTTTATGAGGGTACATTAGAGTTATATGTAGCAAGGTCCCAGGATTCTTTTTATCTAATGAGGACCTCCAGAGCCAGGGATAGCTGACATCCTTCTGTATGTGGTGGGTTGTGAGGCATGGTGGGTGCAAAGTAGTTAAAGTTATTGGGCGCCAGACATTTCTGGAATGCAAAAAGAGCGTTTATTTCTCTTAACATGGCTAGGGCCACGACACCCTTAGGTAGTTGCAAGATTAATTGGCAGACTCCGAGACTTCAATAGGAAGACAGCCGTGCAGGGAAAGGCATCCAGCAAGACGCCACATCAGCATGTGCAGGAATGCCGTTTCCTATGGCAACAGTCTTTAAGAGTTCCTAACACAAACGTAGCAGTTCCTTCACTTTTGCTACAACCGATCCCTGTAGTTCCTCAGCACACTGAGCTCCTGGTCTTTCCCTAGACCCACTGATTCACTGACGCGGACTCCCTTGAGCTCCTCAAATCTTCACAGTGGTATCTTCCTCAAGCGCCACCCCCGCTTCTCTGCTGGTCCCTAGCTTGGCACTCTAGATACCGCTCAAGCTTCACCCTCGCTGACCTGCTCGGTCCCCTAGCTTGACACACAAGGCTGCTCTGCAAGCGTCTCCTCTGCTGATTGGGTCCCTGGCTTGATTCCCACTGATGTTTCCCGATTCTTCACCATCCGTGGTTGGTGAGAATACTGCTCCGGTACTTGCTTCAGCTACTCACTGTGGTCCCTGGTAATAAGGCGGATAGTCCCTTACTGGAGACAGCTTCCCCTCTACCTCCGACCACGACAGGTTCTCCAGCCGACAGAACCGTCACTTCTGGTTGGACTGCAAGTCGCAATCCCAACCCTGTGCTGCTTTCTTGCTTCTGGATAGACCCTCAGACAGCCTAGCAGCCAGATGCCCCTGGGATAGGCCCAATCTCCGGCCTAGCAGCCCGGGCAATACAACACACGTCCACCCAGACCGCCGTCCAAGTGACACAGAACACTGATCACCTGACTCCACCCGAAAATGTAGACTCTCCAGGCAGGCCAAGGGATTCAAGAAAACCCCTGCCCATTGGCTGAGATACCCCATATACCCGTTACCTGATCTTGCATTGCCCTTCTCATAGCTAATACCACCGAGCACCCGGCCACCTAGAGGTAGAAGAGAAAAGTGCAACAAGGCCAAACTTAGGGCGAAATCAATAGATCTCTATCAATCAACCAGGATAATTATTCCTGGCAAGTAAATTTGTGAGGAGCAACCCTGCCGAAACTCCAGGGTGCTACATATATATAAACCATGTACAACAGTCTTCACCAGCCTCTCTCAACATTTTTAACATGGAGAAACCCTTAAAATACCTTTCAGGTCTCTGTAAACCCCTACTAATAATTGTTATATATACTGGTAATGGTATATTAGCCAGTGGTCAGTGGGAAGAATGTTCCTTACATTGGTGATCAGTGAGAAGAATGTCCCTTACATTGGTGATCAGTGAGAAGAATGTTCCTTACATTGGTGATCAGTGGGAAGAATGTTCCTTACATTGGTGATCAGTGAGAAGAATGTTCCTTACATTGGTGATCAGTGAGAAGAATGTCCCTTACATTGGTGATCAGTGGGAAGAATGCTCCTTACATTGGTGATCAGTGGGAAGAATGCTCCTTACATTGGTGATCAGTGAGAAGAATGCTCCTTACATTGGTGATCAGTGAGAAGAATGTTCCTTACATTGGTGATCAGTGAGAAGAACGTTCCTTACATTGGTGATCAGTGGGAAGAATGTCCCTTACATTGGTGATCAGTGGGAAGAACGTTCCTTACATTGGTGATCAGTGGGAAGAATGTCCCTTACATTGGTGATCAGTGGGAAGAATGTCCCTTACATTGGTGATCAGTGAGAAGAATGTCCCTTACATTGGTGATCAGTGGGAAGAATGTCCCTTACATTGGTGATCAGTGAGAAGAATGTCCCTTACATTGGTGATCAGTGGGAAGAATGTTCCTTACATTGGTGATCAGTGGGAAGAATGTTCCTTACATTGGTGATCAGTGAGAAGAATGTCCCTTACATTGGTGATCAGTGGGAAGAATGTCCCTTACATTGGTGATCAGTGAGAAGAATGTCCCTTACATTGGTGATCAGTGGGAAGAATGTTCCTTACATTGGTGATCAGTGGGAAGAATGTTCCTTACATTGGTGATCAGTGGGAAGAGTGTCCCTTACATTGGTGATCAGTGGGAAGAATGTCCCTTACATTGGTGATCAGTGGGAAGAATGTTCCTTACATTGGTGATCAGTGGGAAGAATGTTCCTTACATTGGTGATCAGTGGGAAGAATGTTCCTTACATTGGTGATCAGTGAGAAGAATGTTCCTTACATTGGTGATCAGTGGGAAGAATGTTCCTTACATTGGTGATCAGTGAGAAGAATGTTCCTTACATTGGTGATCAGTGGGAAGAATGTTCCTTACATTGGTGATCAGTGAGAAGAATGTCCCTTACATTGGTGATCAG
Source organism: Lithobates septentrionalis (assembly GCA_037952835.1). Lineage (NCBI taxonomy): Eukaryota > Metazoa > Chordata > Amphibia > Anura > Ranidae > Lithobates > Lithobates septentrionalis. The sequence goes on from JBBDGP010003260.1 coordinate 40,202, forward strand.
TGAGAAGAATGTTCCTTACATTGGTGATCAGTGGGAAGAATGTCCCTTACATTGGTGATCAGTGGGAAGAATGTCCCTTACATTGGTGATCAGTGGGAAGAATGTTCCTTACATTGGTGATCAGTGGGAAGAATGTTCCTTACATTGGTGATCAGTGGGAAGAATGTTCCTTACATTGGTGATCAGTGAGAAGAATGTTCCTTACATTGGTGATCAGTGGGAAGAATGTTCCTTACATTGGTGATCAGTGAGAAGAATGTTCCTTACATTGGTGATCAGTGGGAAGAATGTCCCTTACATTGGTGATCAGTGAGAAGAATGTTCCTTACATTGGTGATCAGTGAGAAGAATGTCCCTTACATTGGTGATCAGTGAGAAGAATGTTCCTTACATTGGTGATCAGTGAGAAGAATGTTCCTTACATTGGTGATCAGTGGGAAGAATGTTCCTTACATTGGTGATCAGTGAGAAGAATGTTCCTTACATTGGTGATCAGTGAGAAGAATGTTCCTTACATTGGTGATCAGTGAGAAGAATGTTCCTTACATTGGTGATCAGTGGGAAGAATGTTCCTTACATTGGTGATCAGTGAGAAGAATGTTCCTTACATTGGTGATCAGTGGGAAGAATGCTCCTTACATTGGTGATCAGTGGGAAGAATGTTCCTTACATTGGTGATCAGTGGGAAGAATGTTCCTTACATTGGTGATCAGTGAGAAGAATGTTCCTTACATTGGTGATCAGTGAGAAGAATGCCCCTTACATTGGTGATCAGTGAGAAGAATGCCCCTTACATTGGTGATCAGTGAGAAGAATGTTCCTTACATTGGTGATCAGGGGGAAGAATGTCCCTTACATTGGTGATCAGTGGGAAGAATGTCCCTTACATTGGTGATCAGTGGGAAGAATGTCCCTTACATTGGTGATCAGTGGGAAGAATGTCCCTTACATTGGTGATCAGTGGGAAGAATGCCCCCTACAGATAGCTATAAAGATCATTGGCGTCAGCGGTCACATATCTGAGAAGCAGAAATTGCTCACTGAACATCTGGGAACCTCTAAAGGAACCCTAGTTGAGAAAGGCTGCTCTACACAGTTGAATATTCTAGTAAACAGAAACACCACATATAAAGAAATAAATATAATGGAGGTCCTACTGGAGTTTCACGGCCACCAAGGCTTTTTACAAATCTGTCTGTTCTTTGTCTCAGTTCGGCCATGAAGGGATGTGAGCGTAGAATGTGATGAATGTCCTGCCCCTCTGTGAGCTTCTTCTCCATCATATTGAATCCATCCAAGAGCTGGTACAACGAGAGCCCAAGATGACTTCCAGAGAACTGCAGGGGCACAAAGTGAGGAATGGTACCGTCATCTCCAACGTAAAACATAGATAAACTGCACAGCACACTAACACTTATCTATCCATCTGAACAAACCTGCTAAGTTGTCTGAGGTTAAAGATCAGCAGAATCGTAGACATGCCGGAACCACACTACATAGGAATCAGGGGTTCATTTACTAAATCTGGTGCACTCATGTATGGTAGCCAATCAGCTTCTAACTTCAGCTTTTTCAATTAAGCTTTAACAATAAAAAACAGAAAGCTGATTGGTTTCTATGCAGAGCTGCTCCAGACGTTGCACTCTCCGGTTTTAGTAAAGCAACCTCTCAGTGGCAAGCTGCAACAATTTCTCTTGAAATCTCATGCGAGTAGTGTACATCACTCTATAGTCCAGCTCAACTTCTTCCATACTTTCTAACATGGAGGGACCCTTAAAATAGCTTTCCATTCTCAGAGAATCCCTACTAATAATTAATTTCTCTACTGTTCATGGTACATATCATCATAGTGTGATTGTCAGCAGGAAGAATACCCCTTACATTTGTGGTCAATGGGAAGAGTTTTCATGTCCAGTCTACTGCCCATACCAGTGATTGCTGGATAAAATGTCTTACCCATTAATATACTGTACCAGTTTGGTATATTACTTTGTAACCATTTACCTTAGTCAGGAGAACCAGGGACATCCCATTCCACAGTGGCAGGCAGTACATGGAATGAGGCATCATGGGACAATAGCCATCCTTTAGGTTGGCATCCAGAAATACCCTCCTTGTGTTGGTGGATTCAGGTAAAGGGCCAGAAAGAATCTTCAGACTGTCTTCTGCAATCTGAGGGTCATAGGATACAGATCACTTTCGCATCCTGTAAGTCTGTCATTCAGTTACTTAACACAATTCAACATTTCCACACAAGCGTTACCTGGATTTCAGGATCTCCCAGGCTAGAGGTGGACGATGCGTCATCCAACCAGCTACCATCATCTTCAATATTAAACACAGCATTAATTTTGTAATTTTCAAAAAAAAAAAAAAAAAAAAAAAAAAAAAAAAAAAAAAAAAAGGGTTTTCATAGTTACTGGATTTGATTTCCTGAATTTTTATTAAGAGATCTTAATAATGCAGACGATGACCTGACACATTAATTCCAAGGTCAGAGTACATATAAAAGCAGATAATCATCAGACCATATTTTCTTATTACTCTATTATTCTAAGGGGCCCCCCAACCCTTCAGGAAAGGCCAGGCAAGTTCTAAGCTTTACTAATTTATAACTAGCAGAAAGATGTCCCATTTTTTGCCTGACTTGGATTTAAAAATAAGCAAATTAGGCAGACTTGATGGACCACTAGGCGTTTTTTTGCCATCATATCATGCTATGTTTTTGTGGGAGGAGTATCGATACAAGTTCATAAAACAAATCTCAAGTGCCACATTTTTCCAGTTAGCAAAAGAAAAAATCTCCTATGTAAAGATCTGCACATATAACTACACCTCTGCACATGTGCTCAGCACCCCATGGAAACAGAGCTTTTTTTCAGCTTGAGCATGGTGGAACTCTGTGCTTACAAGGACAGCTTGCCTTGCCCGTTGGCTCCACAGATACCCATCTGCCCTGCACTCACTGCAGGGATATGGGAAATGCGGGTACTTAGTGTAGTACAGCCATGGATGGAAGGGGGCGTCGCAGGGTAGGCTGCACCCACTGTTTGCGGGTGCACAGATGCTGACATCGGAGGTCGGAGCTGATAAGGGGTGGAAATGAGATGTGGAAGGGGATGCAGAGGTAAGGGTCTGTGAAAGAGCTGAACCCCTGAACCCTGCACTCTGTACGCAGCGCACCCCTGAACCCTACACTCTGTACGCAGCGCACCCCTGAACCCTACACTCTGTACGCAGCGCACCCCTGAACCCTACACTCTGTACGCAGCGCACCCCTGAACCCTACACTCTGTACGCAGCGCACCCCTGAACCCTACACTCTGTACGCAGCGCACCCCTGAACCCTACACTCTGTACGCAGCGCACCCCTGAACCCTACACTCTGTACGCAGCGCACCCCTGAACCCTACACTCTGGGATCGGCTTCCCTGAATAAATGAGTTTTCAGGGATCTCCTAAAGGTGGACAGGGTAGGGGCTGATCGGACATAATGGGGCAGGGAGTTCCAGAGGATGGGAGAGGCTCTGGAGAAGTCCTGAAGGCGAGCATGGGAGGAGGTAACAAGGGAGCTAGAGAGCAGGAAGTCCTGGGGAGGAGCGGAGGGGGCGATTTGGGCGATATCTGCAGATGAGGTTGGTGATGTAGATGGGGGCGATGTTGTGAATGGCCTTGTATGTTATGGTTAGCATTTTGAATTTTACACGGTGGGGTAGGGGAAGCCAGTGAAGGGATTGGCAGAGAGGAGCAGCAGTCACGGATCGATTAGTGAGGTGTATTAGTGTAGCAGCAGCATTCATAATAGACTGAAGGGGGGATAGCCTGCTTAAGGGTAGGCCATTAAGGAGAGAGTTGCAGTAGTCGAGGCGGGAAATAATCAAGGAGTGAATAAGTTGCTTTGTGATGTCATTAGTCAGGAAGGGTCGAATTCTGACCAACAAGATGAAATCTGGCCGGTTACTGTACATAATGGTGCATTGTGTGGTCTTAACATTTTCTCACCCAGCAATATTAGAATAATTAAATCCTCCCCCATCTCTGCATCTAAAATGAAATAACCACTAAATCAGCAATACGTTATCATGTGCACACATGAAAATAGGCATAGTGTGGTCTCAGGTGCCCCATGTCCAGGCTGGAACCAACACAATGCAGCAACTGGGTGCCACACAGACTGGTGGACTGCTTGTGATCACTGTCATCCGGCAGGGATCACCTGACAAGGCAGTGTTTTTTAGGCACTGTTCTGATGGATTCTTCTCTTTACTGTCAAGAAACCAATAATGCCTTTTATTTACTGACACATTGTGAACATTTGATGCCTTCTGATAAGAATTACTCTTGTCACAAAGAATCAATGCGTCTTGCTACAGAAACCCACCAACCCAATGAAATGAGTTATTTACTTAATTACACTGAGTAGTGGGCACCTAAAAATAAAGTGCAATTAAAAACACCCTTTTGAGCCCCAAAAAATTACCTACACGAGATGCCAAACAGCACTATCAAGTATACAGTTACTTCTCCCTCTTCCTATTAGTCCTTCTTCCAGAAAGGCTAAATCAAATTCAGGGAGCTTGATCCCACCACCCAAAATCCTTTTTAACAGGCATTTTGTCACAAAAACCATCACAATTTATATTGCCCGACAACTGACGACTAGCCAACAAGGGAAGCCTACCCAACAAGGGAAGCCTACCCAACAAGGGAAGCCTACCCAACAAGGGAAGCCTACCCAACAAGGGAAGCCTACCCAACAAGGGAAGCCTACCCAACAAGGGAAGCCTACCAAACAAGGGAACCCTACCAAACAAGGGAACCCTACCAAACAAGGGAACCCTACCAAACAAGGGAACCCTACCAAACAAGGGAACCCTACCAAACAAGGGAACCCTACCCAACAAGGGAACCCTACCCAACAAGGGAACCCTACCCAACAACAGAAGCCTACCCAACAACAGAAGCCTACCCAACAACAGAAGCCTACCCAACAACAGAAGCCTACCGAACAACAGAAGCCTACCCAACAACAGAAGCCTACCAAACAATGGAACCCTACCAAACAATGGAACCCTACCCAACAATGGAGCACTACCAAACAATGGAGCACTACCCAAACAATGGAGCACTACCCAAACAATGGAGCACTACCCAAACAATGGAGCACTACCCAACAATGGAGATTTTGTAAATCTCATTAGAGGCCAGACTTCTCACTGGGCCAGAGATATAAGCATTCTGTCAATTTCATTCCCCAAAAGCTATGTGAAAAGATTTTCCCAAATATGTGCAACAATATCTGTCATCATTTTTTCTTTATTATTGATGAAATTTAATTTTATTTCAATTCTAATTTATTTGATTTTGCTTTATTTAACTTTCTCTTCCTTTTTACTCTTATAGGGCGTACACACGGTCAGACTTTGTTCAGACATTCCAACAACAAAATCCTAGGATTTTTTCCGACGGATGTTGGCTCAAACTTGTTTTGTCAACACACGGTCGCACAAAGTTGTCGGAAAATCCGATCGTTCTAAACGCGGTGACGTAAAACACGTACGTCGGGACTATAAATGGGGCAGTGGCCAATAGCTTTCATCTCTTTATTTATTCTGAGCATGCGTGGCACTTTGTCCGTCGGATTTCTGTACACACGATCGGAATTTCCGACAACGGATTTTGTTGTCGGAAAATTTTATCTCCTGCTCTCCAACTTTGTGTGTCGGAAAATCCGATGGAAAATGTCCGATGGAGCCCACACACGGTCGGAATTTGCGACAACACGCTCCGATCGGACATTGTCCATCGGAAAATCCGACCGTGTGTACGGGGCATTACTCTTATTATTTTGATATGGACAAAATTTCAAACTGTTCATCCATGCTTAATAAATAAGTTAAGAGTATGACCTAATATTATATAGTTCGTATGTACTGTTTTATACCAAGTATATGTTTTGTTTGATATAATATATGTCTTGTAACCTTTTATTTGTAAATCTTATCCAGAAAAAAATAAAAAAAATGGAAAAAATAAAACAAAAATTAATTCACCAAACCACTTAGGCCGGGCTTACACATATGCGATTTGGGTGACAGGAGAGTGTGAATGGCTCTCAATGGAGCCGGTTCACACAGCTCCGGGTCGGCTGCAGTCTGCATAGAAAAAGGGTCCCGTGCGTCTTCTGGTCCGATTCAGGCAAAAATTCGGACCCGATTCGCAGCTGAAATCGGTGAACAGGGACGCACCAGACCCCTCGCTGTGAACCGCGTCCGCAGCGTTTGTGAACGGAGCCTCATTCTGGTTCCCCATACACAGTGAAGTCATTACTTTTAGAGAAATAAAAGAGCCCAAAAGTGAAGTTTCACCTCATTTTATGGAAGGATTAAAACAAGAATACTGATTGGGCAACATTGGGCATTCCAGGCAAACATTTTATTTTCTCCAACTGAAGCATTTAGCTCCTTAATGTGCATTACTGGATTTTCTATTCATTGGATTTCTCTATGTACTTTTGTCATGGTAAACTCAGCTCCTTTACCACCCAATGTACTATCACATTGACCCGGCATAGGAGGGGGGAGGATAATGTCAAAATGGTCACTAGGGAATCATCAACTACACCAAGTATGAGAATCAATGGGACTCTAGGATGTGAAGGATTTAAATGACATCCACAAATAACAGTAAGTGCCTCCAATCAGTAAACTTGACTTCCTCCCATTCCTGTGGACAAGTGTGAACTGGTATGTGTATTATATGATGTACTAACAAGTGTTAGCAGAGACTCAATCCATGAGGCAATGTACTATTATAGTGACCATTATCTCCCCACATTTCCTTAGAAACAAACCTGAACTGGTTGCACTTGGCGATGGGTTGGGGGTAAAATACTCTTCTTGGGCCACATTGTCTTCTATGTCCTAAAATAGTAATAGAACATCTTACTGTATACTGCAGCCAGAGAGGGGAAAAGAAAATCTAAAACAACAAAAAAATGAACTTCCTAATAGAGGTGCACTGCATGGAAATTTTGTTGCCAAAACCGAAAATGCAGGATGCACTTGGCCGAAAACCAAAACAGAAAATTCCAGTTTTTAAAAAAAAGTATATATATATTTTTATATAGAATTGTATTGTATTCGACTTTTTATTACCATGGATTTAAAGAAATATGAATTTGTCGGACATTATCTGCACCTTTAGCGCAAGAAAAGCTTAAGAAATATGTATCCCTTAAAATTCTTTGTATGTCTTCACACTGGTCTGTTGCGCTTCCGCTGTGGTGTTAAAAATCCT